>JARKHS020018930.1:297500-334829 GCA_030143305.2 Amblyomma americanum
GATGGAGAGCACTTTTCGCTTCGCGTCTCGCGTCGTCTGCTTTCTCCTTCTGCCGAAGATGAAAAAAAAAGGCGCTGCTTGTGCAGCTGTTGGGAAAGAGTCTTTCTTGGTGTGGAGCTGGCGCATGCAAAGCATACTCTCACAGAATCAGGCATGTGCTTCTTTAAAGCGTAGTTTAATGTAAACGGACTGCTAAATCTGCGTGAAATTTTCGCGCGAAGAAGACAGCAGTTTGGGCGAGAGAATCATTCTTCGGTTCTCTCTGCGAGACGCTAAAGTCTGCACCGCGCGGCTCAGAAGCACCAGCAACTTTTTCTTTAGGCTGCAGCGCACTGCAGGATTCTTTTAGTCACGACATATGACGACATCAACAGTGACTCAAGATTGCAGCCCTCAGTTTCGAAAGCCCCCACTCAGCTGAAAAAGTGGATGTTCTGAAATGCCGCACCAGATGAGCGCTGAATACGGTCGCACAGTTTCAAGGCAAATCCCAACACCGGGTGGGCAGTTGTGTTTTAACTTTGATTCTAAGAAAAAAAAGGGTTCCCTACTCTTATAGGAAGAAAAATTTCACTTCGTCAAAACAAGGCAAAAAAAATGTGCATGGTTAAACGAGCTAGGCTTTCACGGAACACAGTTTTCTTCTTCATATCACTTCGTTACAGGCCGTTCTGTCACAAGGCTTAACTGTACGCCTGTCAGAATCAAATCATTGTACAGACATGACTGCGGTGTGCGTTTCAAACACCACAGCACTGTGAAGAAAAGGACATCTGAAGGCAACTAACGCAGAACTGTAGTGAAGTTACCTCGGGACTCCTGGACAGGCGCGCTCTTTTGGGCGGCGGAGGATTCGGTGACATTATGCTGTCACGAGCGGGGTAGGAAGGGGGGGAAGGCGAAGATCTTTGCTCAGTCTTGGGTTGCGGTCGGGCCAAGGCGTGGTCCTGAGGTGCAAGTCCGCTACTACCGGACGCCTGCGGCACCGGCGGAGGAGGCGGCGACGAGGATCCGGTCTTCCTCGAGCTCGGCCGCACCTCGTCCTCATCCGACGAGCACTCGGGAGACGAAGGGAGGATCACGTCCGGTCCTTCGGCATCGAAGAACCCCGGATACACCTCCTGGCGCTCCCGCTTGACACCCTGCGCTCGCGCCATTGTGTAACGTCAGTCCACACCAAGAGGACGCAGATATTAGACCTCATTAAGTCTGCCAACCTAGGGGCATATTTATCGAGAATAAATAGGAAAATAGGAAAGTGATCGCTAATATCACATACAAAAGTTTCAGAGATTGCAGGTTTATCAACATTTGTAAAAAATACATCAATTAGATTTTGCGAGGATGATGTTATACGTGAAGGCTCATTTATGAGGTTAACAAAGCCATATACATCAAAAACAGACAGCAGACCAGTTCGACAGGTTGAATTGACAAGCATGTCAATGTTTACATCGCCACCAAGAAATGATGCGTACTTATTTAAAGATATGAAGTCATAAAGATCTTCAAGAAAACGCAAAAAAATTTCGACGTTTGCGTGTGGTGGACGATAAACCACGGTGAAAAATCTGCAAGCATCACGAACAGTCCATACCTCGTTATTTTCATTTGACTCAGAATATTTTTCAACGATATGCACGTTAAAACAATGTTTCAAAAGGAGAAGAAAACCAACGCCCCTTTTATGCGGACGGCAAAGTGTAAAGATATTATAAGCCGGATGATTAAACGAACAGGAAGCTTCAGTATACCAGGTTTCGGATACCATAATAGTATCAAACCTGATATCTACGGAATTCAGCAGGAGTTCGAAAACATCATGCTTATATTCCAGCGAACGGGTATTTAGGTGAAGAAAAGATAATGTGCCACTAGGTTTTAGGCCTTTGAGGCAATTGAGCTGTACTGGCATTTTGTGTATATCCTTTGTTACCTTTTGTGCAAGCAGCTAAGCCTGTACATACTTCAGTCACTGTTAGAAAATGAAGACACAACCCTAGCCTGGTCTGAAAAGATTTTATCGATGTCAGCTTCACTGAGGATTTGTACTGCTGGAATGCCATCGGCCTGCCTTGCGTAGATCTTTCCATTGCTTGTCCAAACATACTTCCAACTGTATTCGTACTTCTTAGCAGTCACGGCTAGAAGTTTTTTTAAGCGCTGGACATAGGTGCTCGTTGATGTAGACGGGCTCTGAAGTGTTAAGACCGATGTTGCTGTTCGTGAAACGAGCCTTTCTCGCTTTCGCGAGGACGTTATCGCGCTTATTGCGTGCCCGGAACTAGACGATGATGTTCCTTTCATCGGGATTTCGGGTCGGCACACGATTTCGGGTCGGCACACGGGATTTCGGGTCGGCACACGGCAACATCTCCGATCTTTGCCAGAACAGAACATCAGGGACTGATTCGTGTTCAGTTTTAACTACACCCTGTATCTCAAGGTTGTTTTTCCTTGAGTATTGTTCGAAGCGGGTTAGCCGACTTTCTAGGTCTTTCAATTTGGTCACCGTCGGCATGATCCTCGTTTGAAGAGCCTCGTTTTGAGCTTCTATCTGGCGGTTCTTAGCAACCTCGTCATCCAGTTTCTTTTTTAGCTCTTCTGTTGTTGCATGCACGAATTCAAGGCTTAGTAACGACTCGAATTATGGTGTTTTTTTTTCTGGGGACCAAGCTTTTTCAATGTATGCACGCCTCATAAATACAAAGACGCGTTTTCCAGACAATGAACCGGGTGAAAATGCACGGAGCCGAATAGTACTCATGTATTTTTGTCCCGTTAATACGGAGAGCGATGAGAACTGAATCCCGAGCGCCTCTACTAGATGTCCCGCCTCTTGCATTCTGAGTGCAGAACAAGAAAATGCAATGCGAAAGGGCAAATGCCGCTGTAATGGCCTCGCGTGTGTGCGTGTGCCCGTATGCCCATGTGCGTGCGTGCGTGCGTGCGTGCGTGTTTCAGTAAGACACTTCCTCACACCAAGAATCGTCATCACGCGTGCTGAAGGCCAGGTCGCCACTGCACCCAAAGCGGCAGCGTGACAGCAGAATGAACCGATAACAACAGCGCGCACACTCACAGTTCGACGCGACGCCCGTGGACGCACAAGTGTGGGCAGCATGGCGTCGATCACGCAGTGCAGCCCGTCGAGGGGTCCCGACGGCAGGTCGACGGTGGGCGGCGACTGCACGCTCGGGTCGCAGCAGATGACACTCCGAAGGAAGTCCCACGAGCGGAAGTGCTCCCAGCGGGAGACGTAAGGGCGCAAGGCCGGCGACTTCCTCGACGCAGCCTCCTTCCTCAGCTCCTTCACAAAGTAGTCGCGCAGGGACTTGATCTTGTCCTTCACGTTAACCACTGGGAGGAAAAAGAAAAGGAAGAAAGACAGTCGTCGACCTGCGCTGGTCACCGCGATTGTACCCACTGCCTCTCACAGTTTGTCGATGCTGAAGCGACATCCGATGCAGGTAGATGAGAAGCGGGACACCCGAAGAGCCTCCAACGTATGAAATGCGCTTGGTCGGTTTGCGGCTGCGACTCCGGCATACCCAACTACGGCTTACGACCTGGGCAGCGGAAATCGCCGCCAAGCATGACATGGAGGCCACGAATGGTCGGCCACATACCCTCCCCCGAGATTGTCGCCATTGCCGTGGTTGCACTCCTCGGTTCCGCGAGACCACAATCTTGAAAAAATTCGCGTCTAAACTGAGTAGAGAATTGTACACGGCCTACTCTAGAAAGAAGGAATCCAGCTCGTGTGTGACCAAAACCTCGTTGAACTTGTCCGATAAAGTTTTCATATCTGGATAGCATGATACGCCATACACGCCTGCGCACCAGTGTTACGTGATGATCGCTTGTCAGGTTACTGTGTGATTGCGATGATTATATAAATCAGACGCACCGTTGTAATAAACCAGTTGAATTTCCGCACTCCGTCCTGTTGGTTCCTTCCTCGTCCCTTGTCGTTTTGCGTGGTTCCAAGATGCATTCTACTACTAGCCGGCTTCTCTATAATACTTCTTACTTTCTATAGTTCAATGGGCCCTACCTTCTTTTCTCTGTGGCAGTACCTCAGTTACCCTTGTTTACTCGACTGCGATCATCACCTGCTGTGCGCGTGCGTTCGCCGTGAAACACCGGCCCGTCCTGCCGGAGGTCGTCGCGCTCTTTTTCCCGAGTACCCCTTCGCCGAGACATGCTGCAAGACTGATGAAGACACTCCGCTCTGAACTTTGGAGGCAAGTCCGACATCTTCAAGGCAACCTGCGTGTGCTGGCAGCGTCCCAGCCTCGGAGACCAGAGGACCATGTTGCTGTATACCTTAACAAGGTGATGGTTCGGGCTAGTGGGTATGTGTTATGATCCATAGCGCAGCAACAAAACAGGGGACAAACACAAGCTCTAAACTTCCACCAAGGCTTTATTTGGTTGACACAGAATTTATACATGAAGTAAAGAATGATACCAGTCAGATTAGACAAGATACTTTGTGAAGAAAGCTTAAAAAGTCACATGCAATACATTTCACCGGTTGGCATACTGCTCCGAGGCTAAAAATGCCATATCTTTCTTTGTCAGCGACAATGACGGACTGCTGGCGTAGCTTTCAGGTCCAGCTCTTTCGATTGCGGCAGCCTTGATAATTTCCCTTGTTAATCTATCCGCATTTCTGCCAATCACCTCGCATTCTTTAAAACCAGGCTTGCATTTATGAGCACGACAGTGCCGTGCCAAATTGCTGGAACCGCAATCCCTAACTTCCATATTGTGCTCGCTTAACCTCTCATTAAGGCATCTGCCTGACTTACCAATGTACGCCTTACCGCATGAAAGCGGGATACTGTAGACTATATCTTCAATACACTGCACGAAAGGGTTTCTATGCCGAATCGTGCAACAATTTTGAAGCCTGCTGTCGGGACAGGTGGCCTTGCAAATGCGGGACAATTTTTCTGGTGCAGACATATACACCTTCGCTCCCACTTTTTGTGCTACCTTCTTGAGGGAGTGTGACAGCTTGTGGATATATGGCACCACCACTAACTTGCTGCCCCCTTCGCCATCTGTTCCAGTCTTCTTGGCCTTTTCCTGCTGATGCAAGCTCTCAGCAATCGAAACTAATAAGTGTCTCGGGATTCCTGCTGCTCGTAGGCGGTCCACCTGCTTATCAAACTACTTTTCATCAAGCATGCGCAGGACTTGCTAACTGCATTTGAAAAGCACGTCTTCACGACCCCTCGCTTGACCAGCCTCGTATGTGCAGACGAAAAGGGTAAAAGGGGCTTCTCAGATCAGGGCTCATACATCCAACAAACCTGCTGTCCAGTAACCAGCTTTAGGTCAAGAAACCGAATAGTGCCCTCAACCGGAAGCTCATGGGCAATCTTCAGAGGGTGCAGACACTCAGAGAAGGTAGAAATAGCGGTTGCGGCTGGTACAGAAACATCTCTATGGCTCTTACGAAGGACCACTAGGTAGTCATCAACAAACCTAAACGTCCGAATGACAACAGCAACATCCAGTTTATTCTGCAGTCGCCTGTCTAGACTAGCAAGGTAGAGGTCACTGAGCGCTGGAGCAATGCACGAGCCGATGCATACTCCATCCTTTTGCAGAACTAGCTCCTGATTCCAGCTAACAAAGGTCGACTTCAGATACAGAGACAATACACTCAAGAACCCGTCAACAGACACACCTGATTCATTCTGAAAAGCAACAGCACCAAAGCGATGAATGCAGTCTTCGATACATTCTAAAAGCTGCTGAAGTGGCAGGGAGTAATAAAGATCCTTCACAAGTCCCGTACACGCGCCAGTGTTACGTAATGATCGCTTGTCAGGTTACAGAGTGATTGCGATGATTGT
Organism: Amblyomma americanum; assembly: GCA_030143305.2. Taxonomy (NCBI): domain Eukaryota; kingdom Metazoa; phylum Arthropoda; class Arachnida; order Ixodida; family Ixodidae; genus Amblyomma; species Amblyomma americanum. Next base: position 303,374 of record JARKHS020018930.1, read on the forward strand.
ATAAATATGACGCACCCTCGTAATAAACCAGCTGAAGCTCCTCGCTCTGTCCTGTTGGTCTCTTCTTCGTCCCTTGGCTATTTGCGCAGTTTCAAGATGCATTCTACTACTAGTCAACAACTAGCCCGCCTCTATCTATTATTGCAGCTAGTGTGCCGCCGCCTGTGCAGCACGCGCGGCGCACACAAAACCCTGTAGGCCGGTCATGTCACAACACTGTGTTCACAACGCTCGATGCGATTGTAAACATAATAATTGGTTTTTGTGGAAAGGAAATGGCGCAGTACCTGTCTCATATATCGTTGGACACCTGAACCGCGCCGTAAGGGAAGAGATAAAGGAGGGAGTGAAAGAAGAAAGGGGTGCTGTAGTGGAGGGCTCCAGAATAATTTCGACCACTGGGGGTCTTTAACGTGCAATGACATCGCACAGCACACGGGTGTCTTAGCGTTTTGACTCCATAAAAACGCAGCAGCCGCGGTCGGGTTCGAACCCGCGAACTACGGATCAGTAGCCGAGCGCCCTAACCACTGAGCCACCGCGGCGGGTCGATCGTAAACGCACGCACTCTGTCTCATGCGGCGGCAGGGCACGTTAAGAAACCCAACGCAAGGTGGCAAAGAGTTCAACATCCCAAAGCGGCGCTGGCTATAAGTGACACCGTAGTGGAGGGCTACGGATAATTTAGATCACCTGTGTTTTAACGTGTACTGACATCGCACAGTACACGGGCATCTAGCATTTAGCCTCCAACGATATGCAACCGCGGCGGCCCGGATCGAACCTGCGTCTTTCGTGTCAGCAGCCGACCGCCATTGCCAATGCGGCGGATCTTTTTATCTCATTTCACTCCCTCTCTCCTCCTTTCTCTCATGGCGCGGATGACATCATGACCGAGAAGTGAGGAAGTTTGAATTATGCGAGTATAACGTCCCAATGCGACACAGGGTATGAGGCACACCGTAGTGAAGGGCTCCGGAAATTTCGACCACCTGGGGTTCTTTAACATGCACTGACATCGCACAGTACACGGACCTCTAGCATCGAAATTCGACCGCCGCGGCCGGTATCGCACCCGCGCCTTTCGGATCAGCAGCCGAGCGCCATAACCACTGAAAAACAGCGGCGCGGCAGGAGTGAGAAAGTAACTGCGACTTACATCTTTTTCTCAAAACCCGGCCGTGTCATGCGCATCTCGATAGAGGCGAAATGCCAGAGGCCCGTGTTTTGTACGATGACAGCGCACGTTAAAGAACCCCAGGTGGTCGAAATTTCCGGAGCCCTTCACTACGGCGTCCCTCATAGCCTGAGTCTCTGTGGGTCGTAAACCCCCATAAACCAATTTCCTTCTACTAAGCAGGTGTACCCACATCCGATTCCAGCCGTAGCGGCCGCGTTTTGATGGAGCCGAAATGTAAAATGACCTGCCGTGGTGGCTCAATAGTTATAGCACTCATCTACTGTGCCGGAGTACCCGGGTTCAAACCAGGCCGCGGCGACAGCGTTTCGATGGAAGCGAAACGCAAAGGCGCCTGTGTGCTGCGCTATGTCAGTTCAGGTTAAGATTCCCAGGTGGTCGAAATTATTCCGGAGCCCTCCACTCAAGCACCTATTTCCTCCTTTCTTCAGTCCCTCCTATATCCCTTCCCTTACGGCGCGGTTCAGGTGTCCGCCGATATGTGAAACAGATATTGCGCCATTTCCTTTCCCCAACAGCAAATTCAACCTTCAGGGCCGTTGACAAATCTCTCCACCACTGAAAATTTAGTCGCGTGACCTGCCACGAGGCTACACATTTTCGCCGAGAGTACATATAGAATTGCTTTCGCGCTTGAAAAACCCGAAGCCTCCTTGGCCGATGCTCTCTTCCTCCCTCCTTTCAATCCGTCCTTCACTCCTTTCCTCGTGGCGCAGGTTGTGTGCTCACCATGAGTGAGAGAGTTACTGCGAGAGAGTTAATTGCAGGTTCCTGAGAGGTAGTATGGCACTGTTTCAATATGGCCCACGCCCAAATATGGTACAGACTACACGAAATTTGACAAATTGAGCGTGACCGAATTTCACTGCTTGTGAATCTGGGTGTGCTCTGGTGTAATACAGACTTCAGCTAGTCTCAAAAGGAAACTGGTCCCGAAATTGGGTCGCCCACCTCCGAAAATTTGAAAATTGAGTGTGCTGTGATATGTCAATGCACGTTAAAGACCCCCAGGTGGTAGAAATTATTCAGGAACCCTCCACTACGACACCTCTTACTTCCTTTTTTTTTTAGACCCTCCTTTATCCCTTCCCTAACATCGCGATTCAAGTGTCCGCCAACATGCGAAACAGATACTGCGCTATTTCCTTTCACCAGAAACCAATTAAAAATTAAAGAGTTGACCCACGTTCTCAACCAGCCTGGGACACGCCCACAATGGCCTTGGTCCACCTCCGAAAATTGGAAAATGAAGTTGACCCGACCACGGCGGCTGCGTTTTTATGGAGGCAAAACGCCAAGGCGCCTGTGTGCTGTGCGATGTCAGTGCACGTTAAAGATCCCCAGGTGGTCGAAATTGCGCTCGAAGCTGCGGAAAAATTGAAAATATATTTTGAAGGAAAGGAAATGCGCAGTGTCAGTCACACATCTCGGCGGACACCTGAACCACGCCGTAAGGGAAGAGATAAAGGAGGGAGTGAAAGAAAGAAAAAAAGGAGGAAAGAAAGGAAGAAAGAAAGAAGGAAAGAAAGAGAGTAAGAGAGAGAGGTGCCGTAGTGGAGGTCTCCGGTATAATTTCGACCACCTGGAGAAGATCTTTAACGTGCACTGCCATCGCAAAGCACACAGGCGCCTTTGCGTTTCGCCTCCATCGAAACGCTGCCGCAGCGGTTGGGTTTGAAACGGCGTACTACGGCGCTTTGTGCCGTTCCCTTCCTTGAGTTCTGTGTGTGTTCGCGCCTAGTACCAAAGATAAATTGTGACCGACTCGCCCAAGAAGACTTTCTTTTAGGCGTACTACGGATCAGTAGCCGAGTGCACTAACCACTAAGCCACCGCGGCGGGTAAGAAGATGCGGAGTCGCGTGCCACGCTCGCGATGCCGTCGCGAACAACTGCCCTAACGCCGTGCAGTCCGGAAACCAATAGCAACGCGGGCGCGGCGTCAAACAAAAAAAAAGTACTGGCATCCATGTATCTCAATCAATGAGGAGCCATAAAAATAAAACATTGTCGAAGACAACCTGCGGAAAGAAAAGGCCGTAATAAACTGCACTAGCTTAGAGCGCAGGACCTTACTGCACTATGGGTAGACTTTTTGCCGCGTTAGGCTTAGTCATACCATAAGCCTCGATTGAAAATTTGTGTGACCTTGAAATGAAAGCTATAAATGCGAAAAGGTGGTATCCAAAGGAGTCTGTGAACTTGAAGTGGAGGCTAGAAGCGCGAGAAGACGGTATCCGAAGGCGTGTGCTCTCACGCGCTCGCGATCCCGCCGCGTCCGGCGGTCACCGCAGTGACCCAGAAAATTTACCCCTGAGGACAGAACGCAGGATGCATCTCCAAATCGCTACACTCTACGAAGACGCTTGTCTCAAATGTGCTGCTGCTTTAGACCAAGGCAAGGGAGAAAAAAAGCAAGAAGCAACGTCCTCCCACAACACGCAAACTCTTCAAAAGGAAATAGAACGGCGCCGAAGCGTCGGAAAGCTCACCATTAAACTCGTTGTCCAAGCCCTGAGCGATGGCGTTGATGGCTTGTTCGCGACTGTCCTTCTTGTAGTACTCGGGGTGACGGTTGTCCCACAGTAGGCGGTACATTCCGTACAGGCTGATCAGTCGAGCCTCCTTCTCGTTCGTCCAGCTCTGGTTGTTGCTGCGCTGACCGCCGCCACTTGTGGAGCCGCCCGCGGAGTCCATGGTCCCCCAGAAGCCGCTGCCTTGCCGCTGTCGATTCTCGATCCCGAAAGACGATTGTCGCCCGCGCCGCCGCTGCTTCGAAGGCTGGAACGTAGCCGCTGCCTCGTGGAAGGGGCGAAAACGTGGCGCCTCGTGGCGTGTCCGCGATCGTGAAGACAAAGCGCCGATTTTTTCCTATGCTCCAGCTCCACGCGGACGCGGCGCGCGAGGACTCGAACACGCGTTCGGCGCAGCCACGGCAGTGCAGAAGCACGGGTGAGGACGACGAGGAGGTCGTGATAAGAGAAAAAAAAATGAGCGACAATTAAAAACAATGGTTATGAGGAAATTAAAGTCGCAGTACTGCCTCACTATACCGGAGCTTCACTCTAAGTGGACACCTGAACACTGTGTGAGAGGGAAAAGATGGGTGAAAGAGTGAAAGATGTAAAGAGAGAGAAAATAATTAAACTAATTCGGCAATTATTGATTACTACTTAGCAAATTCGATGTGTTAAATTATTTACTTTGTACTTATTACTTGCTGAATTTGTTAATTAGTATATTTGTAATTAATTAATTAGAAATACTAGTGGTTAGTCCAGTACACGATAATGCACTGCTCATGCGCAAGGCGCCAGAGACAATGCACCGGCGCTTCAGCCTACTGCCCATGCGTGTGACGTCACTGAGTAGCGCCACCGGCAATCGGTCGAGTGGGAAGAAAGACCCGCCGCGGTGGCTCAGAGGTTAGGGCGCTCGGCTACGGACCCGGAGTTCCCGAGCTCGAACCCGACCGCGGCGGCTGTGTTTTTATGGAGGCAAAACGCTAAGGCGCCCGTGCGCTGTGCGATGTCAGTGCACGTTAAAGATCCCCAGGTGGTCGAAATTATTACGGAGCTCTCTACTTCGGCACCTCTTCCTTTCTTCTTTCACTCCCTCCTTTATCCCTTCCCTTCCTAAGTGGGCGGAATCAAATCCAAGCCGTGGCAGCAGCGTTTCGATGGAGGTGGTATGCAAATTCTCTGCGTGCGCTGTGCAATGTCAGCACACGCGTTAAGCAACCTAGGGTGGCCGAAATTAATCCAGAGCCTTCCACTACGGCGCCTCTTTCTCCTTTTCCTATCACCCCCACCTTCCTCTCTTCCCTTATTGCACAGTTGTGTTTTGTTCCCTCTTAACTGATTTCCCGAGGCGCGCGTAGGTGATTCCCAATTAACCGTACCTACAGACTTGACGCTTTCCTTACAGGGTTGTCACGAAGACCCTCCCTCGGCCTGCAAGTCAGATTCCACCCGGATCCACACAAAAGGAGCAAGATCCCGTGTGCCCACATTGTACCTGAATGGCACAAGCATCCTACGGAAGCCCCGGGTAAAAAGCCGGCCATGGCCTAACAATAGATAATCGGCTGACCTGGATTCCAGGATCCAAGCGCAAAGGCCCTCCTCCCAAATATCCAACGAGCTGGTCGTGTACGGCGCGGCCAACTCCTCGTCGGGGACAGCGAGTGTGAACCAAGCTCGGGCCTCAGGCTCTTAGCCGCAGCCGCTTCTGTCCTACTTTATGCCTCTAGCCTCTCTACGACCAACCAGCCCGACTATTAAGACTGGAGACCCTGCTAATAACAATACTCATTCAAATCAGCGGCGTTCAGATCCGCGGTCGATACTTTTTAGCCTCCGGATCTCTTCCTCCTCGCCTGTTCTTCCTGCGTGGACGTCTGCACCCTAAGACATCTCATCGTTGCCTGCCCTTCGCAAGACGCTCACTGCCGTAAGCCCAAGGCCAGGTTCCGCACTCTCAGGTTTCGAGAGGGTACTAAACCTCCCTCTTATTCCAGGCTCGTCACCAACGGCCAGCCCACCGTCGTCTGAAATTCATCTGCGCCTCAGCCTCTCATCGGTCCTCTGAGCCCGTCTGCTCTTCCGTTTGCCACGTCTTTCACTCCACAACCACACCCTCTCCAATCCCCAACAATTCTTAAAAGCTAAGCGGTGCTCCCAGCTATGAGCAGCCGAATCGCAGTCTCGTTTCCTCGACACCCTCCCCCTCTCAGAACATTTTCGCAGCCACCACCAACACCACTGGCGCCGGTTTAGTGGCGCTCTTACAACAGCGAGAGCAGCTGTATCGGCGACGTCCCTCAAAAAGCCACGCGTAGCTCCGGTCACACCGATCGCGTCACTTACCCCGGTGCAGGAAGTTCATGTCACTCCGTTGCACACTGCGTCTGATTATGGCGCTGACATCGCTCGGCCAGCAGAGATTAAAAAAGACGACAGCCTTTACGATACATCCCTGGCTGTATTTACGTGGATTAAATGAAAGCAGTTGGACATTCAAGGACGGTCCGGATTGTACGCCATTAGCCTCTTCTGTTCTTTGACTCCGGAGCGTCCGTCCGTCCGTGCGTGTGTGTGCGCGTGTGTTTGTGGGCGCGTATGCGTGTGTGTGTGTGTGTGTGTGTGTGTGTGTGTGTGTGTGTGTGTGTGTGTGTGTGTGTGTGTGTGTGTGTGTGTGTGTGTGTGTGTGTGTGTGTGTGTGTGTGTGCGTGCGTGTGTGTGTGTATGCGTGTGTATGTGCAAGCGCGCGCGCGCGTGTGTGTGTGTGTGTTTGTGTGTGTGTGTGTGTGTGTGTGTGCGTGTGTGTGTGTGTGTGTGTGTGTGTGTGTGTGTGTGTGTGTGTGTGTGTGTGTGTGTGTGTGTGTGTGTGTGTGTGTGTGCGTGCGTGTGTGTGTGTGTGTGTGTGTGTGTGTGTGTGTGTGTGTGTGTGTGTGTGTGTGTGTGTGTGTGTGTGTGTGTGTGTGTGTGTGTGTGTCTTTCCGAGTTCCCGCGGTCAAAGCCAGATAAAAAATATCTGGGCTGTTTCGTTTTCATTTTAATAATAATAATAATTGGTTTTTGGGGGGAAAGGAAATGGCGCAGTATCTGTCTCATATATCGTTGGACACCTGAACCGCGCCGTAAGGGAAGGGTAAAGGAGGGAGTGAAAGAAGAAAGGAAGAGACAGGTGCCGTAGTGGAGGGCTCCGGAATAATTTCGACCACCTGGGGATCTTTAACGTGCACTGACATCGCACAGCACACGGGCGCCTTAGCGTTTTTCCTCCATAAAAACGCAGCCGCCGTGGTCGGGTTCGAACCCGGGAACTCCGGATCAGTAGCGCTCGACTACTGATCCGGAGTTCCCGGGTTCGAACCCGACCGCCTCGGCTGCGTTTTTATGGAGGAAAAACGCTAAGGCGCCCGTGTGCTGTGCGATGTCAGTGCACGTTAAAGATCCCCAGGATGCAATTTCAGTTTCATTTTATTCGCTTCACTTTCCCCAATAATAAAGGAGATGCACCTAATCCAATACAGTGGATGCACGAGGAAGTCCTGTTAATTATGATAAATGCACGATGAAAAGTGCAACTGCACCTTCCAGAAAGCAAAGACAAGGGATTATGAAGAAATGTTTGCATTTGTATCTTACCCTCATGGAGCACAAGTGACGTTGCGGAGGAAGCTCTAGAACACGCAGAGCAAACAGTCCAGCAAGAAAAACTCGGTTTTCTTTTCAGAGTGCACCAAACACCATGCAGGGCGCATCTTGGTGTGTCTCCTTTCTAGTACGCAGCTAGCGCTTTCAAAACGAATAAACAGAATATTCAATCTAAGTAGTATATATTTCCGTGTTTATATATGTAAGCTAAGGTACCGGTGAATAACTGAAATCAGAAATAGGAGTCATGCACCAAACTGTCCTTCCAAAGCCCGATGTTTTGGAGAGAATTTACAGACAACTCTTTGAACGTTACTTACTGGACGAAAAAACGTCCCGAGTAAGGCTCATTCTGAAACTATTAGTGTGGAAGCACCATTCCGATGGGTAAACCCCAAGCAAGACCGCGTCGCCGGCGCGCTCCGCCGTCCCCGCTCCCCAGAGCCATCGGCGTCGGAATCACGCGAGCAACCGCGCGGCGGCGATGGACGTGCGCTGCTCGTAGCCGTGTCTTTTCATGCGGTTGCCTTTGAGGCGCTGGTCATGCAATTCTGTTTTCGCCCGTTTATAGAACGACATTTCGCATGTCGGCGTAGTGAGCAAAAAACCACGGGCATGGCTCTTGCAGGTGGTCCCTAGAGAGTCACCTGGGAGGAGTGCGGGCCACCTAGGTCACGTGACTTTGAGGCGTCATCACAACGTTCCCATCGGTGGATGAACAAACTGCACACCAGTGGCAGCTGAATTAATGATTGATCGCTCGGGAACAGCAAACTGGTCTGCACAAATCCCATCGCAGGGCAGTGGCACATCGCTTAACCGCTGCACCAGGATTGGTATGAGGACTCCCAGGGATCTATAAATGTAAAGCAGAGAACGACCTGCAAATATGAGTATTAACCCATTACGCTATCCCGTCATACCCTTAAGACGAAACTTGTTTCCCCTTTTTTTTTTTGTTCTGTGTGTCCACGACTGCCGGGAACAAAGTCACCGCTGTGTGCTAACAGTATTCAAAACGAAACTTCCACCAATCGAACTCTTCGGGACCGAAAGCCCCATCACAAAATGTTTTGGGACAGTGGCCTAGTAACAAGAAACCTTGCCGTAGTATTGCGCAGCCACTTGCCTTAGAGACAGGCCAGGTCTTTCGTAACAACAGGAGACTTTGCAATGCACAGAAAAATCTATCGCCGCGACAGAACGGCAATATGTTTTGTCGTATTTTGGGCAAGGCTGGAAGGAAACAACAAATAAAACAAAGGGCGCTCCTTCAAGATTTATTCTGCTAGAGTGCAAAAACAACACAGCCGAGACAAGAGGGTTGCAGTACGAAAAGCGTACAGCGTGCACGCAAGTGACATAAGAACAAAAAGAAGAGACATGAAAGAAAAGTTTCTCTGCAGCTTCGCTTCCGGCTCTTTTTCACAGGCAGACCATTCTGTGGCGATCAACGTCACACACATCTCAGGTTGGAGGAAGGCGTCAGTGGCGAGCGTTGAATCACCTGGTGATTTTTTTCAGCGGCTTGACAGGCCCGCCGTGATTTCAGTTACCCCTTTGGCCACGAACTGGGGCATGCAGGGCCCAGTACTTGGTCTCGAACAGCACCTGCCTGATGCGCAACTTGGCCATGGCTCGGCGGTACCTCTCCATTTGGCGTAGCTCCATGAGCACTTGTCGGCAGAATAGCTCCTCCTCGTCATGGTACGGAAGCTCAGGATCCAATGGAGCCGGGCCGCCGCCGCCTCCGCCGTTGCCGCCCGTAAACCAAATCGGGTTCCTGGACTCTGTGCCGACGGGGACGAAATCGGTGCAGGTGGCCACTGGCGACGGGACAGGCGAGCTCTTCGGTCTGGGCGGCTGACCACCACTGAAACTCGAGGGCGTGGCGCCTAGGTGGTTCTCCTGTGGTCGCTGCGGAGAGAAATACGAAAAAGAGGACGGCAGGGAGAATGTCAGGAGGATTGTGACCATGCTGGTACTCACACCGCGCAATCTGGCCATGGCATCAGGTATGTATAGCTGGCAACGGAAAACAAGCACTCGGTTAAGTGATGTCCTCCAGCGTTTCGCAGGGAAGCAACTCGTGAAAACTTCCAAAAAGAAATGATCCAGAGTGCATGCATTACGCAAAATATCCAAGCCAGTTGGTACATAAATAAGTTTATACAGCACAAACCAATACTCTGATTCCAGAAACTCGAAAGAGAATTATCTCTTCTTCACATATGACTGAATATGAAAAATAATCGTATGTCCGCATTATATGCAGCGGTGATAATCAGCCTAGCTACATCCACTGGAAGACAAAGGCCTTTCCCTTATGCCTACAATTAATCCTGTCCTGTGAGAGCTGGAGTCAGCTCCCTCTCTTAATCTCATCCTCAACAATTCCGCACCAAAAAAAAAAAAATTCGCAATAGCTGTACCGGCAGCGCCATCTCTCGCTTCCCGGGGGATGGAGAGCACTTTTCGCTTCGCGTCTCGCGTCGTCTGCTTTCGTCCTTCTGCCGAAGATGAAAAAAAAGCCGCTGCTTGTGCAGCTGTTGGGAAAGAGTCTTTCTTGGTGTGGAGCTGGCGCATGCAAAGCATACTCTCACAGAATCAGGCAAGTGCTTCTTTAAAGCGTAGTATAATGTAAACGGACTGCTAAATCTGCGTGAAATTTAGGCGCGAAGAAGACAGCAGTTTAGGCGATAGAATCATTCTTCAGTTCTCTCTGCGAGACACTAAAGTGTGCACCGCGTGGCTCAGAAGCACCTGCAACTTTTTCTTTAGGCTGCAGCGCACTGCAGGATTCTTTTAGTCACGACATACGACGACGTCAACAGCGACTCAAAATTGCAGCCCTCAGTTTCTAACGCCTCCACTCAGCTGAACATGTGGCCGTTCTGAAATGCCGCACCAGGTGAGCGCAGAAGACGATCGCACAGTTTCAAGTCAAATGCCAACACTGGGTGGGCGGTTGTGTTTTAACTTTGGTTCTAAGAAAAATTAAGGGTTCCTTGCACTTATAGGCAGGAACATTTCACTTCACCAAAACAAGTCACAAAAAATGTGCATGGTTAAACGAACTAGGCTTTCACGGAATACAGTTTTCTTCTTTATATCACTTCGTTACAGGCCGTTCTATCACAAGGTTTAACTGTACGCCTGTCAGAATCAAATCATTGTACAGACATGACTGCGGTGTGCGTTTCAAACACCACAGCACTGTGAAGAAAAGAACATCTGAAGGTAACTAACGCAGAACTGTAGTGAAATTACCTCGGAACTCGCGGAAAGGCGCGCTCTTTTGGGCGGCGGAGGATTCGGTGACATTATGCTGTCACGAGGGGGGTAGGAAGGGGGGGAAGGCGAATATCTTTGCTCAATCTTGGGTTGCGGTCGGGCCAAGGCGTGGTCCTGAGGTGCAAGTCCGCTACTACCGGACGCCTGCGGCACCGGCGGAGGAGGCGGCGACGAGGATCCGGTCTTCCTCGAGCTCGGCCGCACCTCGTCCTCATCCGACGAGCACTCGGGAGACGAAGGGAGGATCACGTCCGGTCCTTCGGCATCGAAGAACCCCGGATACATCTCCTGGCTCTCCCGCTTGACACCCTGCGCTTGCGCCATTGTGCAATGTCAGTCCACTCCAAGAGGACGCAGATATTAGACCTCATCAAGTCTGCCAACCTTGAGCTCTGTTTCAATCATTCAACAACCCGTGCGTGCATTCATTAATTCATTCATTCTTTAAATAACCCGTGCATTCGTTCATTCATTCATTCAATAACCCGTGCATACGTTCATTCATTCACTAGTGTATAAAAAGATTCGTTTTTTTTTTCAGACACGCGTGAGGTACAAGCACGTTGACAGGATCGGAACGACTATAGTGGATCAATGACGACTTTCAATACATTCATTGAAATATTTCTTCATGCCATTGCTTATGCTCGTTTAATAGCTGTACTAGAGCCATGACCCCCTAGCCATCAGCGCAGGAACAATACGAATTCAGAAGCATTAAAATTCAACACCCCCGCCCCCCCCCCCCTTTTTTTTTACCACGCGCTTTTCTCTATCCGCACCACTACGAGCCAACTCGTCACGACACATAAGAATTGAATAGAATGCATGGGTGCCAAGTGTTTACGCTCTACTGCGTGCTGAGCTCAGCGAAAGCTGTCGCTGTGCTGCTGACCACCAGCAAAGTCTGGCAGCCTGGGCTGTTACAGCGGTCGCAATGGCTGAACGGTCGCGTCGACGGCGCTGGTCACGTGACCGGATGTATATGGTCTAAGGTGTCACTGTCTAGGCTACGACATTGATGGAGCAAGCTCCTGCGGGGCTTTCGCTTGTGCCATATCAGATCCTAGTTTTAGTTCTTGTTGTTCCACTTGTAGCCTAACGCCTGTCTTGGTTTACACTACAGAGGAGAAAGATCAAGCAGCGAATGCGTACTACAGCGTTCATTATTAGTCAGTGGACAGATTTACCGTAACGGAGACGTACTAGCAGAGGCGCATACCGTTTTGCAGGAGCAGCAAGGGCGCGGTCGCTATGCTAAATCTCTCTAGTTTTAGCACAGAGGAGACGTACTAGAGTAGACGTACGCGAGACTACCAGACGCCTGCCGCGCACGCGTAGTGGCCCCGGCTGGCCCCGCCCCTGCCACCGCGCATGCGCAGGAGGCGTCCTGTAAACTCTGTTAGCTACAACGCGCCGGCGTAGATTGCATGCTGTCGTTTTCGATCGGTGGAGCTAAATGGGCAGTGTAAACACCGAGATACTGCAGCCAACCCTGCTGTTTCGATCTGCAGCTACATGGATAACTTTCCTGCGCTGCTTGAGTCGCACAACTTCGCCGAGAAGTCTTCGCACATTTCCTTGTGTGGAAAGCCACACTGAGCGCGACAGAATATACTATGAAGCTTTAGCGCGCTACAATCTTCCCAGTTGTACAGTCGCCCATGGCCAACCGTTTTCCAGAACTGACGCCCATAGAGACACCTTTATTTCTACCTGAAATGGTGGGGGTTCACACCTCGCGGAACGCAAGCATTCTACCGGATAGTGTCCCCCACCGCACACTAAGGACCAGTGGACGAACTTTGCCACAGCCTCAGTCTCCAGATGGATTATAGAGCGTTGTAGCTTTACATCGGGGCATCGCATCGTGGTCTCCCACTCCGTTTTATTTCTGAATTTCTGTACCCTGGGGAGTGCTCAAACTCAGAAAAACTTACAAACCGTCGTGTCAGCCATGAGAAATTTTAATTAAATAGTGCTGTCAACGATGGCCAGTACACCAGACAATCTCGTCCCAAGGATGCTTAAAATCGACGACATGCACCTGTAAATTACCTCTCTAACACAACATGGGTGAGGAGATGAACGGATGTACCCCGTTAATTCGTCCCTGTCAATACTGACGACTCGAAATATGAACAGTTTTTTCTGTGCACCAAGCTTTTTCAATGTGCGCACGCCTCGTTAATACAAAAACGCGTTTTCCAGACAATGGACCGGGTGAAAATGCACGGATTCGAATGGTACTCATGTATTTTTGTCCCGTTAATACGAAGAGCGATGAGAACAGAATCCCGAGCGTCTCTACCAGATGTCCCGCCTCTTGCATTTTGAGTGCAGAACAACAAGAAAATGCAATGCGAATGGGCAAATGCCGCTGTAATGGCCTCGTGTTTGTGTGTGTGCCCGTGTGGGTGCGTTCGTGTGTGCGTGTTTCACAAAGAGACACTTCCTCACACCAAGAAGCGTCATCACGCGTCTTATGAACCATTAGGCGCTCCAAACGTGCTTCAACCTACACCACATGATTTTCAAGATAATCGCAACCAGACCAATGCACCTCGAGCTTCTAAGGTTGCCTAATTTCGACTTCACTGCCAGCCACTCTGCACAGAAGCACTCCGTAATCATAGAGTGTTTTTTTTTCATAACATTTCTTTTTGTTTCTTCGTTATTCGTTCTTACAGTCGACTCGATTTTTGGAAACTTTTTCTTGGGAACTAAAGGGACCATACTAACGAGGCAGGACTATGTATACACACCGGAGGAACCAAAAAAAAATTAAAAATCAAGGAAACCATAGCGCAGTGATCTTTTTTTCTGTGGTGGTGTAGTTTAGGGTGGGAAATGATTGTGTACGGCCACAACATGACGAATAAAAATACGGCTACAAAAATTACTGCTTAATCTTAACACCGAGTTTCTAAACTAGCTTGATAAAAACAGCGTTTGCTCTAAGGCTAATCGGCTCATGATGAAAGACGGATTACTTCATAGAGCAACACACAGCCCATAAAGGAAGGCGGGACAAGCGCTTATTCCTTCTAACTTTATGTTCTATGTGTTGCGCTATGAACAAATCCGTCATTAGCTTGATTAAAAGACTAATTAATGGCTCTCTTCCGTGTCAAAAAGGAGGGAGCGCCTAGAAGTTTTCAACTACGTGAGTTCTATGACAAGCACCAAAAACTCAGTAGACAGGCAGTTTTGCAACGGTTATCCCTCCACCGAAAGGCCGTAGCCACATCCTAGACTGAACCCGCGACCTCGCAAAGCGCCATTAGCAGAGGGCCAGCAACTGAAGACCAGTAGCAGAACGCCAGTATCATATCGCTTGTGGTAGAACATCTGCCTCTTATTGTGGGGGTGCTGGATTCGATCCTCAGTGCCTCTGGGCACCCACCGAATTTCTAATGGTACAACATCTCCCCCGGCCTGTTGATCGGCTCCTCTCGGGTGAAATGCTTGGAAAAGGGCCCTTGACCAACCTCGCCCCTCTCGGTCAGGTTGGACAAAGGCCCTTTTCCAAGCATTTCACCCGAGAGGAACCGAGGTTGGCCAAGGGCCCCTCAGAGTTGCGCCTCAGAACCACAGCGGTGACTACGGTGCTGAAGGACAGGTCGCCATTACAGCCACAGCGGCAGCGTGACAGCAGAATGAACCGATACGACAGCGCGCACACTCACAGTTCGACGCGACGCCCGAGGACGCACAAGTGTGGGCAGCATGGCGTCGATCACGCAGTGCAGCCCGTCGAGGGGTCCCGACGGCAGGTCGACGGTGGGCGGCGACTGCACGCTCGGGTCGCAGCAGACGACACTCCGAAGGAAGTCCCACGAGCGGAAGTGCTCCCAGCGGGAGACGTAAGGGCGCAAGGCCGGCGACTTCCTCGACGCAGCCTCCTTCCTCAGCTCCTTCACAAAGTAGTCGCGCAGGGACTTGATCTTGTCCTTCACGTTCACCACTGGGAGGAAAAGGAAAAGGCAGAAAGAGAGTCGTCGACCCTCGCTGGTCACCGCGATTGTACCCACTGCCTCTCACAGTTTGTCGATGCTGAAGCGACATCCGATGCACGTAGATGAGAAGCGGGACACCCGAAGAGCCTCGAACGTATGAAATGCGCTTGGTCGGTTTTCGGCTGCGACTCCGGCATACCCAACTACGGCTTACGACCTGGGCAGCGGAAATCGCCGCCAAGCATGACATGAAGGCCACGAATGGTCGGCCACGTACCCTCCCCCGAGATTGTCGCCATTGCCGTGGTTGCACTCCTCGGTTCCGCGAGACTACAATCTTGAAAAAAATTCGCGTCTAAACTAAGTAGAGAATTGTACTACGAGGCCTACTCTAGTAAGAAGGAACCCGGCTCGTGTGTCAGCAAAACCTCGGTAAACTTGTCTGATAGAGTTTTCATATCTGGATAGCATGATGCCCCGTACACGTGTCAGTGTTACGTGATGATCGCTTGTCAGGTTATAACTGTGTGATTGCAATGATTATATAAATCACACGCACCGTTGTAATAAACCAGTTGAATTTCCGCACTCTGTCCTGTTGGTTTCTTCCTCGTCCCTTGTCGTTTTGCGTGGTTCCAAGATGCATTCTACTACTAGCCCGCTTCTCTATAATAAATACTTCTTACTTTCTATAGTTCAATGGGCCCTACCTTCTTTTCTCTGTGTCAGTACCTCAGTTACCCTTGTTTACTCGACTGCGATCATCACCTGCTGTGCGCGTGCGTTCGCCGTGAAACACCGGCCCGTCCTGCCGGAGGTCGTCGCGCTCTTTTTCCCGAGTACCCCTTCGCCGAGGCATGCTACAAGACTGATGAAGACACTCCGCTCTGAACTTTGGAGGCAAGTCCGACATCTTCAAGGCAACCTGCGTGTGTTGGCAGCGTCCCAGCCTGGGAGACAGACGACCATGTTGCTGTATACAGAAGGTACACTCGTGAATCTGGATATTGCACTGAACTTCTGTGGTCCCAGTGTCTCCCAGCACTCCTTAATTGGTTAATGTGTCGGAGAAGTTAATTCACAGCAAGGAAAAGTTTCTTATGTCGGTCCGGGCAACGTGCCGAAATTTGTTGATAAGGTTTTGTCCAATGGTCCCACATTCTGCACTGAGCCTAAGGTCTCCCCAGGAAACTCTTGTTTCTAGTTAAGGATAGAGCTAAATGTACGCCTGAATATTAAAAAGGCTGGTCCATATCGGAAGGTGTTAACTGTGCCGTGTCGAAGCGAGTAAGGACAGACCTCCGATTACAAGTTAGAGAAACCATCGATTATCTCAAGCACAATGATCTCGCCTTAATGATATTAGATAAAGAGGTAAGCTTCGCTGTTCTACCTATTCCACTCTATCGCAAAAAAAGCGAAGGAAGCCGTTTCAAAAAATCTTTTCCGCCACGAAGTGTAGTGCTCCTAGGCTAAAAAATCTAGCGTTTGTCTTGTGTGACAGACACAATCTGACAAATCTTGGGAAAACAGTCAAAGAAGAAAAAAGCAGAGCACTGACATTTTCTTTTCCACGAAAACCCATAAAGAAGGTGTTCCCTTTAGAGCCATTGTTGCTGGGTGCGATTACGTGGCGGGGGGCTTTCTCCAAGTTTCTACAAAAAAACATTTGGGTATACTCCGAATTGCGGACCCGTTCATGATAAAGAATTCTGAAAACGTTATCGCATTTCTTCGCGATCATGAAAGCTCAAATCATTCTTTCTTCCCTTTTTCAACAGACGTAACAGACCTGTTTTATTTCATACCTCAGGAGAAACTCTTTTGCGCTCTTAAAGATACAATTGATGACTATGGTCCTGTGGCTTTTCAGAATACATACATATTAAGTGTAGATAACTTTTTAGAAATGCTTAGGTTTTATCTTTCATCTACCATTGTCAATATTGAAGGAAAGAACTTCATTCAAAAGCGTGGCGTTTGTATCGGTTCTTGCATAGGCCCTTTATTGAGCGACATATTTTTATTATACTGTGACAAGCAAATTGCTTAACGCCTCGACACAGCCTAGTCGGCAAATTTTTTTAGATACGTGGATGATTGCGCTATTTTCCTGAAAGGGGTTATGCGTGAGAGGGGTATAACTGCGGTGCACCGGGTTCTAGAAATTTTCTCCGTGTGCTCTTTTGGTCTTATATAGCTTCACCTACGAGGTGCCAGCGCAAGGATCCTTGCAATTCCTGGATATCTGTATCGTTGTCCACGAAACTCAAGCGTGCTGGAGGTATCAGCCTCGCTAAAAAAAAGCTAGTCTAAGCCACCAGTCAGGTCATTCCAAGCTAGTTAAAAAACTGCCTGCGTGCTGCTCTGGACAAGTCATGCAATCATGAAATGTCACACAGCGTGGGTTTACACCTACAAAGGCTGACCAGTGCAAATTTTCCCTAGGAGTTAATCACCTCTGTGCTAGGGGTCCTTGACAGTGAAGCTAGGGGCATGCCTGAGGACCGCCGCAGAGAAGAAGCACAACGCAAGAAGCCCGTTGTCATCCCACATTACCACCAGATCTCGCATCGGTTGGAAAAAGTGGCTCAGAAAGGTGACGTAATGGTGGTCTTCACCGCACCCAAAAAACTGGCCGGTCTACGCAATAAGGTGCCGAGAAGGCCCAAGGAAGATGTAGCATCAAGCACGCAGACAGATTTGTCCCGTGCAAAGGTGCGGTCGTTTACCGAATATCCATGTCCTGTGGCAAAAGCTACATTGGTCAAACTGGGCGTTGTGTAAACGCCAGACTTAGAAGTACCACGCAGGAGTAGGCACATTTGCGGGGGGAGGGCATGTGGTCGACCATTGTCGCCACTGCCGTGGTTGCAAGCCTCGGTTCCGCGAGAACACTATCTTCAAAAAATTCGCGTCCAAACTAAGTAGAAAAGTATATGAGGCTTACTGTATTAAGAAGGAATCCGGCTCATGTGTGAGCAAAACCTCGGTGAACTTGTCTGATAATGTTTTCATATCTGGATAGCATGATGTTCCGTACACGCGCCAGTGTTACGTAATGATCGCTTGTCAGGTCACAGAGTGATTGCGATGATTGTATAAATGTGAGGCACCGTTGTAATCAACCAGCTGAAGCTCCTCGCTCTGTCCTGTGTGTCTCTTCCTCGTCCCTTTTCTTTTTGCGCGGTTTCAAGATGCATTCTACTACTAGTCACCAACTAGCCCGCCTCTATCTAGTATGGCAGCTAGTGTGCCGCCGCCTGTGCAGCACGCGCGGCGCACACAAAACCCTATAGGCCGGTCATGTCACAACACTGTGTTCACAACGCTCGATGAGATTGTAAACATAATAATTGGTTTTTGGGGAAAGGAAGTGGCGCAGTACCTGCCTTATATATCGTTGGACACCTGAACCGCGCCGTAAGGGAAGATATAAAGGAGGGAGTGAAAGAAGAAAGGGGTGCCGTAGTGGAGGGCTCCGGAATAATTTCAACCACCTGGGGATCTTTAACGTGCACTGACATCGCACAGCACACGGGCGCCTTAGCGTTTTGCCTCCACAAAAACGCAGCCGCCGCGGTCGGGTTCGAACCCGGGAGCTCGGGATCAGTAGCCGAGCGCTCTAACCACTGAGCCACCGCGGCGGGTTGATCGTAAACGCACGCACTCTCTCTCATGCGACGGCAAGGCACGTTAAAGAACCCAACGCAAGGTGTCAGAGAGTTTAACATCCCAAAGCGGCGCAGGCTATAAGTGACACCGTAGTGGAGGGCTACTAATAATTTAGATGAGCTGGGGTTTAACGTGCACTGACATCGCACAGTACACCGGCAACTAGCATTTCGCCTCCACCGAAGTGCGACCGCTGCGGCCCGGATCGAACCTGCGTCTTTCGGGTCAGCAGCCGACCGCCATTGCCAATGCGGCGGATCTTTCTATCGCATTTCACTCCCTCTCTTCCTTTCCCTCACGGCGCGGTTGACATGATGACGTAGAAGTGAGGAAGTTTGAATTATGGGGGTTTAACGTCCCAAATCGACTCAGGGTATGAGGGACGCCGTAGTGAAGGGCTCCGGAAATTTCGACCACCTGGGGTTCTTTAACGTGCACTGGCATCGCACAGTACACGGGCCTCTAGCATCGAAATTCGACCGCCGCGGCCGGGATCGAACCCGCGCCTTTCGGGTCAGCAACCGAACGCGATAACCACAGAAACCACCGCGGCGCGGCCGGAGCGAGAAAGTAGCTGCGTCTTTCACTTCATTTTCTCAAAACCCGGCCGTGGCATGAACATTTCGATAGAGGCGAAATGCTAGACGCCTGTGTAATGTGCGATGACAGCGCACGTTAAAGAACCCCAGGTGATCGAAAATTTCCGGAGCCCTTCACTACGGCGTCCCTCGTAGCCTGAGTCGCTTTGGGTCGTAAACCCATATAAACCAATTTTCTTCTACTGAGCAGGTGTACCCAGGTCCGTTTCCAGCCGTAACGGCCGCGTTTTGATGGAGCCGAAATGTAAAATACCTGCCGCGGTGGCTCAGTGGTTAGAGCGCTCGTCTACTGTGCCGGAGTACCCGGGTTCAAACCAGGCCGCGGCGACCGCGTTTCGATGGAGGCGAAACGCAAAGGCGCCTGTGTGCTGCGCTATGTAACTGCAGGTTAAAAATTCCCAGGTGGTCGAAATTATTCCGGAGCCCTTTACTCAAGCATCTCTTCATTTCTTCAGTCTCTCCTTTATCCCTTCCCTTACGGCGCGGTTCAGGTGTCCGCCGATATGCGAGACAGATACTGCGCCATTTCCTTTCTCCAACAGCCAATTCAACCTTCAGGGCCATTGACAAATTTCTCCACCACTGAAAATTGAGTCACGTGACCTGCCACGAGGCTTCACATTTTCGCCGAGAGTACATATAGAATTGCTTTCGCACTTGAAAACCACCCGCCGCGGTGGCTCAGTGGTTAGGGCGCTCGACTACTGATCCGGAGTTCCCGGGTTCGAACCCGACCGCGGCGGCTGCGTCTTTATGGAGGAAAAACGCCAAGGCGCCCGTATGCTGTGCGATGTCAGTGCACGTTAAAGATCCCCAGGTGGTCGAAATTATTCCGGAGCCCTCCACTACGGCACCTCCTTCTTCCTTTCTTCTTTCACTCCCTTCCTTATCCCTTCCCTTACGGCGCGGTTCAGGTGTCCAACGATACATGAGACAGATACTGCGCCATCTCCTTTCCCCAAAAACCAATTATTATTAATTATTGAAAAACCCGAAGCCTCCTTGGCCGTTGCTCTCTTCCTCCCTCCTTTCAATTCGTCCTTCACTCCTTTCCTCGTGGCGCAGGTTGGGCGTTCACCGTGAGTGAGAGAGTTACTGCGAGAGAGTTAAAGGGACACTGAGGAGAACTCTATCATTTTTTTTTGTTCGCAAAATCTGATAGTTCGGCATTTCATGACTTTGTTGCCGCTTGTCCGGGCGCGAAAGATGCATTTATTTCAAAGAAATTTGGATTCGAAGATGAGAAAGTTTTTCCCGCCGCTCTGATTCAAACTCAGGGAACTCTTATGACGCCACGGCAACTCTTATGACGTCTCAGAACGGAGTGACGTGAAACGTGACGTGAACGCAGACTCTGTGATTTCTGACGGCTAGCGGTGTGATGCGCAAACCTTCCTTTGCCAGCGTCAGAGAATCGTGGCTTCCATGAATTAAGGAAAAATCCTCCAAGGCGGCGCCTCTTGTCCTAGGAAGTCATCACGCTTGTACTTGCGAGATTGGCCTGTGGCGGCGACACCTGTATTTTGGTTCTCGCTATTTTCTACATTACAAGAACTTTGTTTTCAGTAAGAGCGGTGTTTTTGTGATCAGGAGCTGCTATTCTATCGATACAAGCCAACTTGAATTTCTCCTCAGTGTCCCTTTAATGGCGGTTACCGAGAGGTAGTATGGCACTTTCACAACATGGCCCACGCCCAAATATGGTACAGACTACACGAAATTTGGCAAAGTGAGCTTGACCGAATTTCACTGCCTGTGAATCTGCGTGCTCTGGAGTAAGACAAGCTTCAGCTAGTCTCAGAATGAAACTGGTCCCGAAATTGGGGTGGCCCACCTCCGAAAATTTGAAAATTGAGTGTTCTGTGCCACGTCAATGCATGTTAAAGATTCCCAGGTGGACGAAATTATTCAGGAACCCTCCACTACGACACCTCTTCCTTTTTTTTTATCTTAGTCCCTCCTTTATTTTTCATCTTAGTCCCTCCTTAAGAAATTTTAGAAACGTGATAAATAAGAGCTAATGCTCTTAAAAGAATAAAAAATGGCTCGTGGAGTAGCATTGCTCAGCACAAATTATTGTGTGAAAGCATGGTCGGCCGCCTAAATTTTGGGGTTGGGCCAAACCCATTGTGGAGGTGTCCCATGTCGGTGCCGAATGTCGGGCAACTTAATAATAATAATAATTGGTTTTGGGGGGAAAGGAAATGGCGCAGTATCTGTCTTATATATCGTTAAACACCTGAACCGCGGCGTAAGGGAAGGGATAAAGAAGGGAATGAATGAAGAAAAGAAGAGGTGCCGAAGTGGAGGGCTCCGGAATAATTTCGATATATTTCAATATATAATTTTCGATATATTTCGGGATATTTAACGTGCGCTGACATCGCACAGCACACGGACGCCTTAGCGTTTTTCCTCCATAAAAACGCAGCCGCCGCGGTCGTGTTCGAACCCGGGAACTCCGGATCAGTAGTCGAGCGCCCTAACCACCTCGCCACCGAGGCGGGTAAGAAGCTGCGGATTCGCATGCCACGCTCGCGATGCAGTCGCGAACAACTGCCCGAACGCCGTGCCGTCCGGAAACCGATAGTAACGCGGGCGCGACGCCAAACAAAAACAAAAGAAGTACTGGCATGCATGTATCTCAGTGAATGAGGCGCCATAAAAATAAAACGCTGTCAAAGACAACCTGCGGAAAAAAAGGCCGTAATAAACTGCCCTAGCTTAGAGCGCAGGACCTTACTGCACTATGGGTAGACTTTTTCCCGCGTTAGGCTTAGTCAAACCATAAGCCTCAATTGGAAATGTTTTGCGACCTTGAAATGAAAGCTATAAATGCGAAAACGTGTTATCCAAAGGAGTCTGTAAAGTTGAAATGGAAGCTAGAAGCGCGAGAAGAGGTATCCGACGGCGTGCGGTTCTCACGCGCTCGCGATCCCGCCGCGTCCGGCGGTCACCGCAGTGACGAAAATTTACCCTTGAGGACAGAACGCAGGATGCATCTACAAATCGCTACACTCTACGGAGACGCTTGTCTCAAATGTGCTGCTGCTGCTTTAGACCAAGGCAAGGAAGAAAAAAAGCAAGAAGCAACGTCCTCCCACAACACGCTATCGCTTCAGAAGGAAATAGAACGACGCCGAAGCGTCGGAAAGCTCACCATTAAACTCGTTGTACAAGCCCTGAGCGATGGCGTTGATGGCTTGTTCGCGACTGTCCTTCTTGTAGTACTCGGGGTGACGGTTGTCCCACAGTAGGCGGTACATTCCGTACAGGCTGATCAGTCGAGCCTCCTTCTCGTTCGTCCAGCTCTGGTTGTTGCTGCGCTGACCGCCGCCACTTGTGGAGCCGCCCGCGGAGTCCATGGTCCCCCAGAAGCCGCTGCCTTGCCGCTGTCGATTCTCGATCCCGAAAGACGATTGTCGCCCGCGCCGCCGCTGCTTCGAAGGCTGGAACGTAGCCGCTGCCTCGTGGAAGGGGCGAAAACGTGGCGCCTCGTGGCGTGTCCGCAATCGTGAAGACAAAGCGCCGATTTTTTCTTATGCTCCAGCTCCACGCGGACGCGGCGCGCGAGGACTCGAACACGCGTTCGGCGCAGCCACGACACTGCAGAAGCACGGGCGAGGACGAGGAGGTCGTGATAAGAGAAAAAAATGATTGACAATTAAAAAAATGGTTATGAGGAAATTAAAGTCACAGTACTGCCTCACTATACCGTAGCCTCACTCTAAGTGGACACCTGAACACTGTGTGAGAGGGAAAAGATGGGTGAAAGAGTGAAAGATGTAAAGAGAGAGAAAATAATTAAAGTAATTCGGCAATTATTGATTACTACTTAGCAAATTCGATGTGTTAAATTATTTACTTTGTACTTATTACTTGCTGAATTTGTTAATTAGTATATTTGTAATTAATTAATTAGAAATACTAGTGGTTAGTCCAGTACACGATAATGCACTGCTCATGCGCAAGGCGCCAGAGACAATGCACCGGCGCTTCAGCCTACTGCCCATGCGTGTGACGTCACTGAGTGGCGCCACCGGCAATCGGTCGAGTGGGAAGAAAACCCCCCGCCGCGGTGGCTCAGAGGTTAGGGCGCTCGGCTACGGACCCGGAGTTCCCGGGCTCGAACCCGACCGCGGCGGCTGTGTTTTTATGGAGGCAAAACGCTAAGGTGCCCGTGTGCTGTGCGATGTCAGTGCACGCTAAAGATCCCCAGGTGGTCGAAATTATTCCGGAGCTCTCCACTTCGGCACCTCTTCCTTTGTTCTTTCACTCCCTCCTTTATCCCTTCCCTTCCTAAGTGGGCGGAATCAAATCCAAGCCGTGGCAGCAGCGTTTCGATGGAGGTGGTATGCAAATTCTGTGCGTGCGCTGCGCAATGTCAGCACACGCGTTAAGCAACCTAGGGTGGCCGAAATTAATCCAGAGCCTTCCACTACGGCGCCTCTTCCTCCTTTTCCTATCACCCCCACCTTCCTCTCTTCCATTATTGCACAGTTGTGTTTTGTTCCCTCTTAACTGATTTCCCGAGGCGTGCGTAGGTGATTCCCAATTAACCGTACCTACAGACTTGACGCTTTCCTTACAGGGTTGTCACGAAGACTCTCCCTCGGCGTGCAAGTCAGATTCCCCCCGGATCCACACAACAGGAGCAAGATCCCGTGTGCCCACATTGTAGCTGAATGGCACAAGCATCCTATGGAAGCGCCGGGTAAAAAGCCGACCATGGCCCAACAATAGATAATCGGCTGACCTGGATTCCAGGATCCAAGCGCAAAAGGCCCTCCTCCCAAATATCCAACGAGTTGGTCGTGTACGGCGCGGCCAATTCCTCGTCGGGGACAGTGAGTCTGAACCAAGCTCGGGCCTCAGGCTCTTAGCCGCAGCCGCTTCTGTCCTACTTTATGCCACGAGTCTCTCTACGACCAGCCCGACTACCAAGACTGGAGACCATGCTAATAACAATACTCATTCAAATCCGCGGCGTTCAGATCCGCGGCCGATACTTTTTAGCCTCCGGATCTCTTCCTCCTCGCCTGTTCTTCCTGCGTGGACGTCTGCACCCTAGGACATCTCATCGGTGCCTGCCCTTCGCAAGACGCTCACCGCCGTAAGCCCAAGGCCGGGTTTCGCACTCTCAGGTTTCGAGTGGGTACTAAACCTCCCTCTTATTCCAGGCTCGTCACCAACGGCCAGCCCTCCGTCGTCTGAAATTCATCTGCGCCTCAGCCTCTCATCGGTCCTCGGAGCCCGTCTGCTCTTCCGTTTGCCACGTCTTTCACTCCACAACCACACCCTCTCCAATCCCCAACCCTTCTTAAAAGCTAAGCGGTGCTCCCAGCTATGAGCAGCCGAATCGCAGTCTCGTTTCCTCGACACCCTCCCCCTCTCATAACATTTTCGCAGCCACCACCAACACCACTGGCGCCGCTTTAGTGGCGCTCTTATAACAGCGAGAGCAGCTGTATCGGCGACGTCCCTCAAAAAGCCACGCGTAGCTCCGGTCACACCGATCGCGTCACTTACCCCGGTGCAGGAAGTTCATGTCACTCCGCTGCACACTGCGTCTGATTATGGCGCTGACATCGCTCGGGCAGCAGAGATTAAAAACGACGACAGCCTTTACGATACATTCCTGGCTGTATTTTGTGCACTTATGCGACAAACGTCAACGTTATAAATTTGGTTCTATTGCACGTGGATTAAATGAAAGCAGTTGGACATTCAAGGACGGTCCGGATTGTACGCCATCAGCCTCTTCTGTTCTTTGACTCCGGAGCGTCCGTCCGTCCGTCCGTCCGTCCGTCCGTCCGTCCGCGTGCGTGCGTGCGTGCGTGCGTGCTGGTGTGTGTGTGTGTGTGTGTGTGTGTGTGTGTGTGTGTGTGTGTGTGTGTGTGTGTGTCGCTGTGTGTGTGTGTGTGTGTGTGTGTGTGTGTGTGTGTGTGTGTGTGTGTGGTGTGTGTGTGTGTGTGTGTGTGTGGTGTGTGTGTGTGTGTGTGTGTGTGTGTGTGTGTGTGTGTGTGTGTGTGTGTGTGTGTGTGTGTGTGTGTGTGTGTGTGTGTGTGTGTGTGTGTGTGTGTGTGTGTGTGTGTGTGTGTGTGTGTGTGTGTGTGTGTGTGTGTGTGTGTGTGTGTGTGTGTGTGTGGTGTGTGTGTGTGTGTGTGTGTGTGTGTGTGTGTGTGTGTGTGTGTGTGTGTGTGTGTGTGTGTGTGTGTGTGTGTGTGTGTGTGTGTGTGTGTGTGTGTGTGTGTGTGTGTGTGTGTGTGTGTGTGTGTGTGTGTGTGTGTGTGTGTGTGTGTGTGTGTGTGTGTGTGTGTGTGTGTGTGTGTGTGTGTGTGTGTGTGTGTGTGTGTGTGTGTGTGTGTGTGTGTGTGTGTGTGTGTGTGTGTGTGTGTGTGTGTGTGTGTGTAGCTTTCCGAGTTCCCGCGGTCAAAGCCAGATAAAAAAAGTCTGGGCTGTTTCGTTTTCATTTTAATAATAATAATAATTGGTTTTTAGGGGGAAAGGAAATGGCGCAGTATCTGTCTCATATATCGTTGGACACCTGAACCGCGCCGTAAGGGAAGGGTAAAGGAGGGAGTGAAAGAAGGAAAGGAAGCAGAGAGGTGCCGTAGTGGAGGGCTCCGGAATAATTTCGACCACCTGGGGATCTTTAACGTGCACTGACATCGCACAGCACACGGGCGCCTTAGCGTTTTCCTCCATAAAAACGCAGCCGGCGGTCGGGTTCGAACCCGGGAACTCCGGATCAGTAGTCGAGCGCTACTGATCCGGAGTTCCCGGGTTCGAACCCGACCGCGGCGGCTGCGTTTTTATGGAGGAAAAACGCTAAGGCGCCCGTGTGCTGTGCGATGTCAGTGCACGTTAAAGATCCCCAGGATGCAATTTCAGTTTCATTTTATTCGCTTCACTTTCCCCAATAATAAATGAGATGCACCTAATCCAATACAGTGGCTGCACGAGGAAGTCCTGTTAATTATGATAAATGCACGATGAAAAGTGCAACTGCACCTTCCAGAAAGCAAAGACAAGGGATTATGAAGAAATGTTTGCATTTGTATCTTACCCTCATGGAGCACAAGTGACGTTGCGGAGGAAGCTCTAGAACACGCAGAGCAAACAGTCCAGCAAGAAAAACTCGGTTTTCCTTTCAGAGTGCACCAAACACCATGCAGGGCGCATCTTGGTGTGTCTCCTTTCTAGTACGCAGCTAGCGCTTTCAAAACGAATGAACAGAATATTCAATCTAAGTAGTACATATTTCCGTGCTTATATGTAAGCTAAGGTACCGGTGAATAAAAGAAATCAGAAACGGGGTCATGCACCAAACTGTCCTTCCAACGCCCGATGTTTTCGAGAGAATTTACAGACAACTCTTTGAACGTTACTTACTGGACGAAAAAACGTCCCGAGTAAGGCTCATTCTGAAACTATTAGTGTGGAAGCACCATTCCGATGGGTAAACCCCAAGCAAGACCGCGTCGCCGGCGCGCTCCGCCGTCCCCGCTCCCCAGAGCCATCGGCGTCGGAATCACGCGAGCAACCGCGCGGCGGCGATGGACGTGCGCTGCTGGTGCCGTGTCTTTTCATGCGGTTGCCTTTGAGGCGCTGGTCATGCAATTCTGTTTTCGCCCGTTTATAGAACGACATTTCGCACGTCGGCGTAGTGAGCACAAAACCACGGGCATGGCTCTGGCAGGTGGTCCCTAGAGAGCAACCTAGGAGGAGTGCGGGCCACCTAGGTCACGTGACTTTGAGGCGTCATCACAACGTTCCCATCGGTGGATGAACAAACTGCACACCGTGGCAGCTGAATTAGTGATCACTCGGGAAGAGCAAACTGGGCCGCACAAATCCCATCGCAGGGCAGTGGCACATCGCTTAACCGCTGCACCAGGATTGGTATGAGGACTCCCAGGGATCTATAAATGTAAAGCAGAGAAGGACCAGCAAATATAAGTATTAACCCATTACGCTATCCCGTCGTACCCTTAAGACGAAACTTAAGTTTCTCTTTTTTTTTTTTGTTCTGTGTGTCCACGACTGCCGGGAACAAAGTCACCGCGGTGTGCTAACAGTATTCAATACGAAACTTCCACCAATCGAACTCTTCGGGACCGAAAGCCCCATCACAAAATGTTTTGGGACAGTGGCCTAGTAACAAGAAACCTTGCTGTAGTATTGCGCAGCCACTTGCCTTAGAGACAGGCCAGGTCTTTCGTAACAACAGGAGACTTTGCAATGCACAGAAAAATCTATCGTCGCGACAGAACGGCAATATGTTTTGTCGTATTTTGGGCAAGGCTGGAAAGAAACAACAAATAAAACAAAGGGCACTCCTTCAAGATTTATTCTGCTAGAGTGCAAAAACAACACAGCCGAGGCAAGAGGGTTGCAGTACGAAAAGCGTACAGCGTGCACGCAAGTGACATAAGAACAAAAAGAAGAGACATGAAAAAAAAGTTTCTCTGCATGCAGCTTCGCTTCCGGCTCTTTTTCACAGGCAGACCATTCTGTGGCGATCAACGTCACACACGTCTCAGGTTGGAGGAAGGCGTCAGTGGCGAGCGTTGATTCACCTGGTGATTTTTTTCAGCGGCTTGACAGGCCCGCCGTGATTTCAGTTACCCCTTTGGCCACGAAGTGGGGCATGCCGGGCCCAGTACTTGGTCTCGAACAGCACCTGCCTGATGCGCAACTTGGCCATGGCTCGGCGGTACCTCTCCATTTGGCGTAGCTCCATGAGCACTTGTCGGCAGAATAGCTCCTCCTCGTCATGGTACGGAAGCTCAGGATCCAATGGAGCCGGGCCGCCGCCGCCTCCGCCGTTGCCGCCCGTCAAGCAAATCGGGTTCCTGGACTCTGTGCCGACGGGGACGAAATCGGTGCAGGTGGCCACTGGCGACGGGACAGGCGAGCTCTTCGGTCTGGGCGGCTGACCACCACCGAAACTCGAGGGCGTGGCGCCTAGGTGGTTCTCCTGTGGTCGCTGCGGAGAGAAATACGAACAAGAGGAAGGCAGGGAGAATGTCAGGAGGATTGTGACCATGCTGGTACTCACACCGCGCAATCTGGCCACGGCATCAGGTTTGTATAGCTGGGGACAGAAAACAAGCACTCGGTTAAGTGATGTCCTCGAGCGTTTCGCAGGGAAGCAACTCGTGAAAACTTCCAAAAAGAAATGATCCAGAGTGCATGCATTACGCAAAGTAGCCAAGCCAGTTGGTACATAAATAAGTTTACACAGCACAAACCAATACTCTGATTCCAGAAACTCGAAAGAGAATTATCTCTTCTTCACATATGACTGAATATGAAAAATAATCGTAAGTCCGCATTATATGCAGCGGTGATAATCAGCCTAGCTACATCCACTGCAAGACAAAGGCCTTTCCCTTATGCCTCCAATTAATCCTGTCCTGTGAGAGCTGGAGTCAGCTCCCTCTCTTAATCTCATCCTCAGCAATTCCGCACCAAAAAAAAAAAAAGTTTCGCAATAGCTGTACCGGCAGCGCCATCTCTCGCTTCCCGGGGGATGGAGAGCACTTTTCGCTTCGCGTCTCGCGTCGTCTGCTTTCGTCCTTCTGCCGAAGATGAAAAAAAAGGCGCTGCTTGTGCAGCTGTTGGGAAAGAGTCTTTCTTGGTGTGGAGCTGGCGCATGCAAAGCATACTCTCACAGAATCAGGCAAGTGCTTCTTTAAAGCGTAGTATAATGTAAACGGACTGCTAAATCTGCGTGAAATTTTCGCGCGAAGAAGACAGCAGTTTGGGCGAGAGAATCATTCTTCGGTTCTCTCTGCGAGACGCTAAAGTCTGCACCGCGCGGCTCAGAAGCACCAGCAACTTTTTCTTTAGGCTGCAGCGCACTGCAGGATTCTTTTAGTCACGACATATGACGACGTCAACAGTGACTCAAAATTGCAGCCCTCAGTTTCGAAAGCCTCCACTCAGCTGAAAAAGTGGGCGTTCTGAAATGCCGCACCAGATGAGCGCTGAACACGGTCGCACAATTTCAAGGCAAATCCCAACACCGGGTGGGCAGTTGTGTTTTAACTTTGATTCTAAGAAAAAAAGGGTTCCCTACTCTTATAGGAAGAAAAATTTCACTTCGTCAAAACAAGGCAAAAAAAAATGTGCATGGTTAAACGAGCTAGGCTTTCACGGAACACAGTTTTCTTCTTCATATCACTTCGTTACAGGCCGTTCTGTCACAAGGCTTAACTGTACGCCTGTCAGAATCAAATCATTGTACAGACATGACTGCGGTGTGCGTTTCAAACACCACAGCACTGTGAAGAAAAGGACATCTGAAGGTAACTAACGCAGAACTGTAGTGAAGTTACCTCGGGACTCCTGGACAGGCGCGCTCTTTTGGGCGGCGGAGGATTCGGTGACATTATGCTGTCACGAGCGGGGTAGGAAGGTGGGGAAGGCGAAGATCTTTGCTCAGTCTTGGGTTGCGGTCGGGCCAAGGCGTGGTCCTGAGGTGCAAGTCCGCTGCTACCGGACGCCTGCGGCACCGGCGGAGGAGGCGGCGACGAGGATCCGGTCTTCCTCGAGCTCGGCCGCACCTCGTCCTCATCCGACGAGCACTCGGGAGACGAAGGGAGGATCACGTCCGGTCCTTCGGCATCGAAGAACCCCGGATACATCTCCTGGCGCTCCCGCTTGACACCCTGCGCTCGCGCCATTGTGCAACGTCAGTCCACACCAAGAGGACGCAGATATTAGACCTCATTAAGTCTGCCAACCTTGAGCTCTGTTTCAATCATTCAACAATCCGTGCGTGCATTCATTAATTCATTCATTCTTTCAATAACCCGTGCATTCGTTCATTCATTCATTCAATAACCCGTGCATACGCTCATTCATTCACTAGTGTATAAAAGATTCGTTTTTTTTCAGACACGCGTGAGGTACAAGCTCGTTGACAGGATCGGAACGACTATAGTGGATCAATGACGACTTTCAATACATTTTTTGAAATATTTCTTCCTGCCATTGCTTATGCTCGTTTAATAGCTGTACTAGAGCCATGACCCCCTAGCCATCAGCGCAGGAACAATATGAATTCAGACGCATTAAAATTCAACCCTCCCGCCCCCCCCCCCCTTTTTTTTTACCACGCGCTTTTCTCTATCCGCGCCACCACGAGCCAACTCGGCACGACACATAATAAGAATTGAATAGAATGCATGGGTGCCAAGTGTTTACGCTCTACTGCGTGCTGAGCTCAGCGAAAGCTGTCGCTGTGCTGCTGACCACCAGCAAAGTCTAAGGCTACAGATTTTGTGGCAGCCTGGGCTGTTACAGCGGTCGCAATGGCTGCACGGTCGCGTCGACGGCGCTGGTCACGTGACCGGATGTATATGGCCTAAGGTGTCACTGTCTAGGCTACGACGTTGATGGGGCAAGCTCCTGCGGGGCTTTCGCTTGTGCCATATCAGATCCTAGTTTTTGCTCTTGTTGTTCCACTTGTAGCCTAATGTCTGTCTTGGTTTACACTACAGAGGAGAAAGATCAAGCAGCGAATGCGTACTATCGCGTTCATTATTAGCAATGGACAGATTTACCATAACGGAGACGTACTAGCTGAGGCGCATACCGTTTTGCCGGAGTGGCAAGGGCGCGGCCAAGCGCAGCCGGCGCCTAGTTCTCCGGTGTATACGTCTCCGCTATGCTAAATCTCTCTAGTTTTAGCACAGAGGAGACATGCTAGAGTAGACGTACGCGGGACTATCAGACGCCGGCCGCGCACGCGTAGTGGCCCCGGCTGGCCCCGCCCCTGCCACCGCGCATGCGCAGGAGGCGTCCTGTAAACTCTGTTAGCTACAACGCGCCGGCGTTGATTGTATGCTGTCGTTTTCGATAGGTGGAGCTTGATGGGCAGCTCTATAAACACACCGAGACACTGCAGCCAACCCTGGTGTTTCGATCTGAAGCTACATGGATAACTTTCCTGCGCTGCTTGCGTCGCACACACTTCGCCAAGGAGGCTTCGCACATTTCCTTGCGTTGAAAGCCACACTGAGCGCGACAGAATATACTATGAAGCTTTAGGGCGCTACAATCTTCCCAGTTGTACAGTCGCCCACGGGCAACCGTTTTCCAGAACTGACGCCCATAGAGAGAGGGAGAGAAACCTTTATTTCTAGCTGAAATGGTGGGGGTTCACACCTCGCGGAACGCACGCATTCTACCGGATAGTGTCCCCCACCGCACACTAAGGACCAGTGGACGAACTTTGCCACAGTCTCAGTCGCCAGATGGATTATAGAGCGTTGTAGCTTTACATCGGGGCATCGCATCGTGGTCTCCCACTCCGTTTTATTTCTGAATTTGCCGTACCCTGGGGAGTGCTCAAACTCGGGAAAACTTACAAACCGTCGTGTCAGAAGTGAGAAATTTTGATTAAATGGTGCTGTCAACGATTGCCAGTACACCAGACAATCTCGTCCCTAGCATGCTTAAAATCGACGACATGCACCTGTAAATTACCTCTCTAACACAACATGGGTAAGGAGATGAACGGATGTACCCAGTTAATTCGTCCCTGTTAATACTGACG